>CM053788.1:65501864-65543052 GCA_028749045.1 Cupressus sempervirens
GGAGATTCATAGACTTCAGGAATCCCTAATTAGTGGCACATGCTCTAGTGTTTATAGTGGTACATGCTAGAGTATCTTACGTAGCCTGACATTTATTCAAGATGACATTCATGGTGCTTCCCCATATTTTGCACATACTATACAGACTGTCCTTGACAGTAAGAGACGAGAGGTCTCCTCTGGTCTTTCACTCCAGGAGGTGCAGGGCTTGGTGCCCAAAGATGTCTTGAAGAGGGAATGTTTCCCCCATTATCTTTCACAAAAGTATGTGAAGGGGTATTCTCCCCTTAAGTGTATAGATCCACAGATGGCTGCATTGATATACCCACGCTTCCTTGTTGCCCATTGTCGTTATCCAAATAATGACCAAATTCCACTCTATTTTGCCTGACAGCTTTATGCAGAGGTTCGCTTACGTAGGGCAGTGAACTAAATAGATTTACCAGGACATTTAGGATAGGGGCGTGGTAGACTAGCTGATAGGCAGCCAGGTCATCCTCGACTAGCACATAGATCGATTGTCGGAGAGAGGGCACCTGCTATTTCCCCTACGTTAGGTCCATCAGCTGATGAGGCCATGTGTAGCACTCAATTATGTGGGATCATTTAGGGAGTTGGAGAGATTGTAGCAGCTATCAGATCTACTTTGAGTGATGAGGTTGGTCAGTATTTGATGTCTCGTCAGCATTCCAGATCATCATCCTATGCTTCATCTTTAGGAGACTTGTACAGTGCAGCAGGCATCCCTTCAGTGGCTAGCTTAGAGGGTCTCACTGGAGTGTGGGCATGTGATACTATGATTGGTCTGGCTGAGGATCTATTAGATACATATAGATTTCTATCAGAGCATCTTGGCATACCCATATCAGATGTTTGAGGTCATGTCCATGGTAGTACTAGGACACATCCTCAGCCATATTCCTCTCATTGATCAGGTAGTGGTCATGGTGGTGGTGCACATGATGATCCACATACTGAACACTCTTTTGCTCCAGAGAGACATATACATAACACAGACCCTTCATCTAGTGTTACAGTGCAGGCTCAGAGTTCAGATGTGGGCCTTGATGATGTTGATTTGAGCTTGTCGACCATAGGATGGATGGACTTGTTGACACGTGATGATTCTACTTGTATGCCATCTCATCTACATAGTCAACTTGGCTCGTCATTATTAGGACATGTGTCAGTCACCAATCATGGGGCTCACATAGATGCAGAGATTTACCTTGATGCAACGCAGCGAAATCTGGATGCATTAGTGGACACGATCGATGCTAGGCAGTCCGAGTATTATCAAATGCCACCATCTACATAGGTAAAAAAAATGTGTTCATGTTAAAATTTCAATCATTTAAAACTAATTTAATTTAGACATGTGCATGTGTGCACATGTATGTATATCATGCACGGCTAGATTCAAATGTAATCATGTAGAGAAATTTTAATTTGATGTGTTGCACGTGCACATGTTCAATGTCGGGGGACATGCCTCTTTTTACTCCAACTTTGATGCCAGATCGTGTACGTCGTCGAGACTCGTTGGATGATGTGAGTAGTGGACAGGTAATGTTTATTTATGTTTTGATTATGTGTACATGTATTCCAATATCACTTTCTCTTGATTAAATGTATGTATGTATTGATATCACTTTCTCTTGAATTTATATATAGGGGTCAGCACATCCTAGTGAGCACCTTGATACTAGTCAGTCTTTAGACCGCGTTGTGAGGAGGCGTGGCGATGATAGTCCTGCACTTGATGATCTATAGTTTTTTTTATCTAGATGATTTTTTCTATACTTTCATCCAGAGAGACATTCATATATTAGATAGACACTTTATATACACACATGGTGCCTGTTATATTTATATTTGATTTGATATAGATGTACCTGGATCTACATGTCTACATGTGTGCACGCTATTTATATTTCATATTATCTTCTGATATATCTCTAGATAGATACATGTTTTTGTTATTTGTTCTCGAGATGATTGATACATGTTACATTATGTTGTGGAATCTAATGTACATTATAGATCTAGATCTAGTATATTATAAATTGTTTCTATCTAAGATATGTAAGTAATTTATTTAGATATGTACACATGTTTAATATATTGATTAAATTTAGATATATATATAAATAGTTCATGTAATTTAAATGTCTGGTAATATATCATGTATTAAATGTTCAAGTATCAGGTAATTAGTTGTACATAATTCTTAACTCGAGTAAATCTATAGAACTCATCCCTTTTATTTGTACACATATCCTAGAATTTTATCCCCTTAAGCCAAATGTTCTAAAATTCAAGTCCAACTTAAAACATGTACATGTTCAAAATTTAGTTTAAACAAATTGCAATTTGAACTTGAAAGCTCACATGTCAAGTAATTAGTTAAATTGAAAGCTCACATGCCCTAAAATTGAAAGCACATGTCCTAGTAATTAGTTAAATTGAAAGTGTACATGTGTTCTAAAATTGACAAGTTAAATGAAATAAAAAGTTCAATATAATAGAAAGTTAAATGAATTCAAGACATTGAGTTAAAAATGAAAGAGTAAAAGTTCAATTTAGAAAATTAGTTATTGGACACCAAATTTCAAATTGATCAAATAATTGTTCAACCAAATTTGAAATAGTTTGAACCAAATTTCAAATTGTTCTTGAGTTACATTTCAAATTTTAATCATAGTGAAATTTTAATTTGTACACATATTCTAGAATTTTATCGGGCCCTTAAGCCCAATGTTCTAATTCAAGCCCAACTTAAAACATGTACATGTTCAAAATTTAGTTAAACAAATCGCAATTTGAACTTGAAAATTCACATGTCCTAAAATTGAAAGCTCACATGTCAGGTAATTAGTTAAATTGAAAGCTCACATGTCCTGAAATTGAAAGCACATGTCCTAATTAGTTAAATTGAAAGCGTACATGTGTCCTAAAATTGACAAGTTAAGTGAAATAGAAAGTTCAATATAATTAATTTTGCAAACTCCTAATTTCATCCCCTTAAGACAAGTGGTGTTCAAATTTCTTTCCCTCAAGGTGCACATGTCAGGTAATTAGTGTACACACATACATATAAGTTCATAATTTCTATAATTAGTTACTTTATGAAAATTTGAATTCAAGACATCGAGTTAAAAATGAAAGAGTAAAAGTTCAATTTAGAAAATTAGTTATTCCACCAAATTTCAAATTGATCAAATGATTGTTCAACCAAATTTCAAATAGTTTGAACCAAATTTCAAATTGTTCTTGAGTTACATTTCAAATTTTAATCATAATGAAATTTTAATTTGTACACATGTATCCTGGAATTTTATCCCCTTAAGCCCAATGTTCTAATTCAAGTCCAACTTAAAACATGTACATGTTCAAAATTTAGTTAAACAAATCACAATTTGAACTTGAAAGCTCACATGTCCTAAAATTGAAAGCTCACATGTCAAGTAATTAGTTAAATTGAAAGCTCACATGTCTTGAAATTTAAAGCACATGTCCTAATTAGTTAAATTGAAAGTGTACATGTGTCCTAAAACTGACAATTTAAGTGAAATAGAAAGTTCAATATAATTAATTTTACAAACTCCTAATTCCATCCCCTTAAGACAAGTGGTGTTCGAATTTCTTTCCCTCAAGGTGCACATGTCAGGTAATTAATGTACACACATACATATAAGTTCATAATTTCTATAATTAGTTACTTTATGACAATTTGAATTCAAGACATCGAGTTAAAAATGAAAGAGTAAAAATTCAATTTAGAAAATTAGTTATTCCACCAAATTTCAAATTGATCAAATGATTATTCAACCAAATTTCAAATTTTTCTTGAGTTACATTTCAAATTTTAATCATAGTGAAATTTTAATTTGTACACATGTATCCTAGAATTTTATCCCCTTAAGCCCAATGTTCTAATTCAAGTCCAACTTAAAACATGTACATGTTCAAAATTTAGTTAAACAAATCACAATTTGAACTTGAAAGCTCACATGTCCTAAAATTGAAAGCTCACATGTCAGGTAATTAGTTAAATTGAAAGCTCACATGTCCTGAAATTGAAAGCACATGTCCTAATTAGTTAAATTGAAAGTGTACATGTGTCCTAAAATTGACAAGTTAAGTGAAATAGAAAGCTCAATATAATTAATTTTACAAACTCCTAATTTCATCCCCTTAAGACAAGTGTTGTTCGAATTTCTTTCCCTCAAGGTGCACATGTCAGGTAATTAGTGTACACACATACATATAAGTTCATAATTTCTATAATTAGTTACTCTATGACAATTTGAATTCAAGACATCAAGTTAAAAATGAAAGAGTAAAAGTTCAATTTAGAAAATTAGTTATTCCACCAAATTTCAAATTGATCAAATGATTTTTCAACCAAATTTCAAATTGTTCTTGAGTTACATTTCAAATTAGGAGTTGTTTCTATCTCATATCAAGTGGATCAGCTCGTTCTTGGATAACATTTAATATTTTCTCATGATCATCAATATGGAGCCTCCACTTACGTATTCTAGGTCCTTTGACTAGATGAAGAGTTAGACCAATGGCAATAACATGGTTACTATATTGATATACCTTATTGTTAGGTTGATAATCGGTGAAATGAATCCTATTTTTAAGTACTTTTATTTGCTTCAAATATGTCCCTTGTACAACAACAGAACCTGCACATGTACACATTTAAAAAATACATCAATCTTGAATTTAAGTCAAAGAATTTGAATTCATTAAAAACATAGATACTTCACATACATATATACATAATTCAACTATATACTAACCTTTGGGAAAAATAATTTCATCACTTATTTCAGTCTTTGTTAGCTTCTCTCTTTCCATGGTGCAACGTAATAAATAATAGCTAGCACCTTCTACATTTTTCGATTCTGCCATGACTGCAAAAACATTTCCTACACAAACTTATATATGTCAAAATTCTGGATACACATCATTTACATAAGTACATATATATAATAAAAATTAACCAAAATTATGCAAAAAGTATACATGTACATGATCCATGTATATATATAGTTCATACATACCAACTCTAATCAATCCTAAAATATGGTTATAATCACTAGAAATCAATGCAATATCATCATAGTTTTCATCCTCAAACTCATTTGTATTAATAACCTCTAGTGGCACCAAAGTCCATTCACCCACATATCCATGTTCTTGATTAATGCAACCACCATATTCTTCATCAATACAATTAGGACAAAAACATGAGTATTCTCTTGTGTACAATGACCACACATTACTATTTGTACTCATAACTGAATGCAAAGATCGTGTCTTCTCTACCCTCTTGCATGCATGCATTGATCTTCTATCAACACTTGAATGTACACAAGGTCCATAATTTAGTTAGAGATCATCTAAGGTAACATATTAAATATAAATTTAAGATTCAACTTAAAAATATGAACAAATTAATTTATATATACCTAATACCTCCCAAAACACTCTAAATGGTATGACTCGATCCGCTTGTGATGATGTGTTATCTATATTTGTTGGCACCGAAAAATGTGTTTTGCACCACTCAACCACATCATGAGCATTATTAATGTGATATCCTTTATAGTCCATTTGATACTTTCTTAAAGGACGTTTGATACAAGCTCCTGCACCATCATGCTCACCCTTTCCATGTCCACTCTCAAAAAAACTCCAAATGTGTGGTATATTAAGGTATCGATGATATCTACATAATGCATAAAATGGTCTAGCTGATTTAAATTGTGTTGCACATCCATATAACCATACAAAATGTTTTTCTATTTTAATGTTTTTGTTTTTCAAATATTCAAAAAATATCTTAAAACAATGTTCCACAAAATGTGTGTCATGTTCTTTGCCATCACTAATATAAAAGTGATACTCTTTTTTAATGACTCGTGCTTGATCTATACTTTCCACACCATCTAGATCAATTTGTGCATGTCGATAAGACACTTGAACCATAATAGTAACCTGCTCTGTATAGTAGTATTCTACTTGAAGTTGTTTTTGAGATATGAAAGAGTAATTCTCTGCAAAGTCAACAATAGATAGAATTGTTCTGAGTGGGAAAGTTTCTCTTAGTGTTTGAAATTGTTCTACTTTCCACTTAGCAAAAAATGCATGGCGTATATATGGTTGAATCAATTTATGAAAATTTGACATAAATTCTCCAGCCGATATCTCATCCTCTCATATTCTAATCTTGTTGATTCTTTTCCAGCTTTTGTTTCTGACTTTATGTACTTATATCTCTTACATTTTACCATCCTTGTTGTATTAGTATCTTCTTCTCTCAAAGAAAATTTAGTCAAGTTACCACATGTTTCACAAGTTCCTCTTATGCAATCTATTTCACCTATTCCACAATCATTTGGTTTGTCACATAAGATTGATGTTATGAATTGACTCAGTCGTTTAGGAAAAGTATTTTGAGAAGTTCCACCACTTTCTTCTACCATCTTTCGAAACCCTTCATAGTACAAATCAAATTCAACATGATATCGACAACAACATGTTTCAAAAGATTTATTTATCTTCACAAAATAGGGCTTCAATCTTTCAAACATTGTTTGTTCAATCTTTATGTTAGGATTTAAATTACAAAATGAGAGATACAATTCATGTTGAGTGACATCCAACCAATGTTTTGCATGTTGAATATATTCCTTAGGCCCAATCCTCTGCTTGATGATATCTCTTCTATTTGGTGAAGGACAAGTATTATCAATCTAAAATTGAATAACTAAGTTCTTAACTATTTCCCCAATCAAGTCAGATCAAGGAGCTCTATACATTAGTGCCCAATTGCCTTCTAATGTACTATCATTCAAATTGTTTCTCCTTTTCAGATAATGTAGTACTGTCTTCCAACTATACCTGAAATGAGATGATAATGAAGAGATCTGTCTATTTTGGGATGTTTTCTTATTTAAAATAGATGTCAGGATCACTCTTTGTGTAATGGATTTATCTGCAGATCTAGTTTTTTACCCAATGGAATGTAACCCTTCCTTAACACTTTTAATAATATCTTTTCTAGCTTAGAAGTCCTCCTCTTTTTTATACTTGTATCTATACCCAATAGTCTTAGTGGCTCTTTTAATTCATCTTTAAGAAGTGAAATTGATAATAGTTGAGTTTTCTCCACTGTTGATAGATTCTCAAATTGTGCAATTATGTCTTTAGACTTTTTATTCAATTTCCTCTTCGTAGTATGTGTAGGTTGATTAGCATATTCTCTCAATTTTCCCACATCCATTTCAATTAAATGATCTATGTTTCTATGATTAATTTTTCTCTTCAATCTTTGAGCTAAATTAACATTCTCATTTGTTGTTTGATCTCGAGCTGCATAAGAAAAAATGAAATAAAGTCTTAAGATACAATCTCTTTAGGGGACATATATGTATACATATATACATGTTTAACTCGAGTGAAATATTATGTACTTGATTAAATTATCTAACCTTTAGATGGTCCTTCTTCAATATCCATTGCTTCATCTTCAATTTCCTCATGTCCAACATTTTCATCATCTACTAGAGTTGCACATGCACGATATAACAAATAAAATCAAGTAAGTTTGTAAGGGGGAATATCGCTCACTAAATTTAAAAATTAAAGATATAAAGTTTGATAGAGACCTAGAAATCTAGAGAGATCTATATTATATACTTGCAAGAGATGCACATGTACCTGTTTGAACTTGGGATGAACATTCTCCAATGTCGGTAGGTTGTCTTGGTTGACTACATCCTAAATAAATTCATTTATTTAAATTTAATCATAATCTAATAAACCTTAATGGACTAGAAATTATTAACATAATTGAATAAACAAGGTAATTCCCATGCTAAATAAATTCATAATTTAAATTTATTCATAATGTAATATTTACCCTAAGGACTAAATATGGACATAATTGAATAAACCCTAATGGCCTAAATATGAACATAATTTCAAATAAACTCTTAATATTAAGTTAATCTAGTAATGCTAATTTAAGATAAATATCATATTCCTAATTGGATTTAAACCCTAATCCTAACTAAATAAACTAATTAAATACATTGGAAAAAAGATTGTGCATGTGTACCTGATCTAAGATAGTATCTTGCTAGTGTTTTTCGACAATTTTCATCTTCTTGTTCCTTAGTTCTTCTTCGTGCATATTTACTTGCTCTTTTATCTTTATTGCCCATGTTGTAAATTCTTCCTCCAAAATTTGAAAATAGGTTGAAGTTTGTCAAATATTTCTTTCTTCCCAATTCAAAAGCCAATAACTTGATTTCGCATAAATGCAAATTGTAAAAAATGAAATTCATATTTATATACAAAAAATTTATAAAAAAAAAAAAACCTCCTTATTAGCCGACTAGGGAAAAACCCTAAGGAGGCGACTAGAGAAACACCCCTATGGGTGTAGGCATGATCCTACTTTCATAGTTTCGATCGAAACTACCTTGATAGTTTCGATCGAAACTATTAAGAAGTTTACCTTGATAGTTTCGATCGAAACTATGAAAGTGGTTTGCTAATCGCTCGTGTAAACCACAAATAGTTTCAATAAAAACTAAGACATTTAGTTTCTATCGAAAGTTTGCAAAAAAGTTTTGATAGAAACTAAGACATTTAGTTTCTATCAAAAGTTTGCAAAAAAGTTTCGATAGAAACTAAGTTTCTATCAAAACTAGTTAGATAGAAGCCCACATGAATAGTTTGAATTTTTTTCAATGATTTCCTTTCTTCAGAGCTGAATTACCAGGTTCAAATGGAGCATTGAAGACTTCAAATTTTACATGATTGAAGTACTCTAAACTAGCTTTCTAATGACTATGAATTTGGTTCTTTTTGAAATTTTTAGGTATATATTTTTTAACATGAATTAAATATAGGTTTATTATAAAAAATAAACTGAGATACTCGACACTCATGGAAAAATAGTAAATATAAAAATAAAAATTTTGAAAAATAAGTACGATCTCTATATTTGAGTCACCTTTCAATCAAATTTTTTTTTAAAAAAATTTGGGTAAATATATAATAAGTTACATGTGTCAAAAGCCATGTATGTCTAAATTAGTGTTATGCCAACTTTAAACTGCAATAAAATATGAAATACTAACGATAAAGATATAAGACCAACTCTACGGTTTAGGTATGGATGTTAACAAACTAAATTCGAAAGAATCACATTGATATATATTGTAGAAAAAAAGTTATGTGTGTCAAAAATAGTGTCACTCTTTAAAAATTAGGTTTTTGATATCATACCAATTTTTGTAGGAGAAAAAATAATTCAATAAATTCAATTTTAAAAAAAAATAATTAAAAATATATTTAGAATCTAGACACAAAATCCTAAAAGACTCTAGTTTACTTCATCTTCAAATTCCCAACCGTTAAATGGGAATTTTCATTTGAAAGTGAATGTTTTCTTGAAAATTCAGAGTTCAATGTCAGTTTAGGCAAAAAAGTGTAATCCACTATTGTACAAAATGCAAACATCTAATATCCAAAAAGAGAGATATAATGTGACACCATAGAAGGGATAAAAGGAAGAAACATTATAGGACAACCAATTCTAAACATAGAAAATACATCATATATGAAGTAAGCTACAGATGATCATGATATGAAAAGCATTAAGATCTAAGATATGACAGACACTTTGTCAAGAAAACCACACAACTATGCATGTAACAAAGCAACACACACCTACAGGTAAGAATGTTTTATAAAATAATACAAATCTATAGAAAAATAAGAGAGGAAAGGATGTCATTATAACATCTAAATGAACATAAGAAACGTAATATAACATATAGAGATAATACATCCAATGAACATATAATTATGAATCACCAAATTGCATTAAAAGAAGAATAAGGATTAGTTAACTCTTCTCCCTACATAAGAAAGGCTTATGTAAAGGAGGAGGAAGTGATCCTTAGAAGGAAAAGAAAAAAATTTATTGTCCCCAGTAAAGAGAATAAGAAAAAGGATACCTATTAGGATATTCCAAATGCATATTATATCAAATAATGGGGAATCCACTCCACTAGTGAGAAGAAAGACTAAGTGAAATTGTGAAGAAATTGTAACACCTCGCATGTAAAGGGAATTATTCCTAAAGAATATTTTTTGTTAAAATATAATCAAGAATTCACCCAACCAACAATCATGTGAGAATTATCATAATGAAAAGGACATGAAAATTTGAAAAGGCAATCTTCAAGGAGAATGCTAAATTATTTTGGTTCAATAGTAACTACTTGAATATACACATTCAAAGCCAAATACCTATGAGTATTCAGATAATTAGGACTAGAAGTAGGTAAGAGACTTAAGCTTCAATTGAGAGAGTACTTGATTGCCTTGAATTCTTGAAGAATGCTTGATAAATTGAGAGCTTGAATGCTTGTGAATGCATGATGTAAAAATGAGGAAGTGGAAAGGCTTATATAATGTTTGGAATGTATTAACTCCCACAGGCTAACCTGCCTAGATATTAACATCTTGAGAATATCTCTAAATGAGACTCGAATAGAGGACCCAAAATAGGGCCTAATTAGAGAAGCACTACATCCCTTATTGGCCCATTATGGTACATCCTTAACAATCAAGGCCCATAACAGGTCCCAGATCCTAGAAATCAAGCATAGACTCTTAGATATAGCCATTTTAGTGTGGAAAGTATATTCCAAGTGGTTGGATAAAGGGAAGGGATGACCTAGTAGGATAGATCCTATCTCAAGCTCAATATCATGAAAATACGAATTTTAAAGAGGATCTATTAGGTTTTACCCTTATTCCACAGAGGAGAAAGGACAAAAAAGGGAAGAAAGAAGGAAAAGTGAAAGGATATTGATGGTCTTGCATTAAATGGGTGCTAAATCATCACTATAATTGAGTGCTTCCAATTTAAGATGGTACACTTCCTAAGCTTGTGTCAAAGATCCATATAGATCGCATTTGGGATCCCAAACCTAGTAATGAATTCAAAATGGAGTACTTGATGGGGAAAGGTATATTGAGGAATGTGAAATTTAAATATAAGATATTATTGTAGTTAATTAATTCTTAATCTTCAAAATATTTTTTTCTAAGTGGTTTATTTATTTTTTGTATAGTTGGTCGAGAGTGGGATGCATTGCATTTGTATCTTGCAAACAATCTTTCATTGCATGAAGGTATGATTTGAATGATGTCAACAATATGGTGTCACATTAACATGGGAAGGAATGTCTTCATTGGTTAAAGAAGCTTAGCATTATTAAGATTACATTGTTAGGCACAAGGAAATTGATTTAGCATATGGCTTAAGAGGTCATGAGGTACATATAAATTTATTAATCACCTGTATGTTTATCAAGTCACAATGCAAGTTTTTTTACATGTTTGACATATTATTGCAAGTCAAACACCACAAGGCTATATGGTGCAATGGCTGTAAATTTTGCAACAAAAAGTTAGATGACATGAAGAAACTTGTGATTATGGGATAACTATAATCTTTAAGGTGACTAATATTTCATCTAGAAATGTCATACATTCTCGAGAGTCTCAAAATTGACACGGTTGCATTTTGGATGATATACTTGAGTGTGACTTCAATTCCTGCAAAATAGTTCTCTTCATCATCAAATCGTATAGGCTATGACTCAATCAAAATGTTCCTAACAGAACTATTATTGAACATGATAATCGATTTACAATGGTCAATACAAGGTCATTTGAGCCAGTTGGGGATGATTCCTTGATACGATTAAAGAGATAGAAAAAAAAATTACATGCATATATAACCAATATCATAAATAATAAATCACACAGAAGAGAACACAAAATACAAAGCTTTAACGTGGTTCACCCAATCCTTGGGCTACGTCCACCAATAATGAGTCCAATATTCTTATTATCCAATGATTATGACCTAAATACAATATGTAATCCCTTGCAGCTTAATACTATCGCAAGAAGCTACAATCTCATCATACATTATGAAATCCCTAACCCTAAACAATTTTATACAAACTTTTTGTCGCTTACAAAATTAAGGCTAGAATAATTAAGTTGTCCAATAGAAAAATAGTTGTCAATGTCTTTCATAATAATAAAGTCAATTGATCTTTCAGTGATGCTACCCCCAAAAATCCCCATAGGGGCATTGCCCCTTGACCTCACCTTATATTAGATAGGGAGCGCACTTACGGATCTACCCCATGACCCCATAAGGGGCACTACTCCAAAACCCTCATAGAAATAACCTAGGGGGAACCACACCAAATAAAATAGGAAAAATTAACTTCTGAGTCTGATTAGGCTCCACATCACAACAACCATATGTTATTTAAAGCCAATGTGAGTAGGCATTTTACTCGAAGGTTCCATATAAACTAGGTTGGTCATTTGTTGTTAGACATGATCCAAGAGGAGGGTTAGTAAAGTATAATGTGATAGAAGAAGAAACTAAAGAAGCAGAAGATGACGTAGATGATGATCATGATTGACAGTTTGTTGAAGATTATCTTGAAAAAGATGCTCATGAAGAAGAAGAAGATGATGATGTTGTTATTGCTACTCATGATGATGCTAACAATGATGATGAAGATGGTGGTGGTGGTGGTGATGTTGACAATGATGATAGAGATGGTGATCATGATGATAAGTTAGATGAAGAAGAATATAAATGACATAACTAAAATATAGAGGTATGTGATCATTCCTTAATCTCTTTAATATTGATTTCTTGGTAGAAATATTAGAAGGAAATTCAATTAACACTATGATTATGATGACTATGATTATAGGTATCAAATCAATCCTTAATCTATTTAATGTTGTACAGTATGCATATTGTGTGTATTGTCTACTATGTAACTTTTAGTATGTGGATCATATATATTTTAATTGAAACTAATATTGTAATTAATGTAACCTTTTTGTTAATATTTTAGAGCATGTAGTGGCCAATGTTGAACAAGTGGACCATGGCCAACCTACAAGTGAAGCTTCTCTATTAGGTAACGAGGACCATTGTTATTCCTTTAAATAAATTTAATTATAATTATTTTTTAAATTAATGTAACCTTTTTTATTTCAAATCCAAGGGGTGTTCAACAAGATAAGGTTGAGGGTAGAAAAAATGATGCAGAAGATTATGTTTCCCCCTCAAGTAAAGAGTGGAAAAGTTATGTTCCTTAAGTTAATAAAACACTTGTAACAATAATACAATTTTCTAATGAATTTAAACCATTTCTTTCTTATCGCAAAAAATCCCCCTTTGCAAGAGCAGGCTTGTCCGTAGACTAGACATACAATGAAGACAATAGAAGAGGAATGTGATGAAGAAAAAGGGATGGTCCACTTATTATTTTCACTAATAATATGAGGAAAACACACAAATAATAATAATTTAATGTGATTTATTTGACAATGGTTGAATATTTTATGTGCTAATATTAATGAATGTTTTGTGTTAATGAATGAATGTTATAATTTATTAATGGTAAAAAATGAATGAATGTTAGATGTCAACAAGGAAATTAAAATTCGGTTGTGGGGCAGGGAGGGTGGGTGCTTTTGAGCTTCCACCTTCATACCTCCATGTGGTTGTCCCTATTAAGTATAGAATAGTAAACCATTCTTGAAACAAAGAGAAGGTCAATAATATAGTAGATCTAACCATTCTCATTCTTACACCTATTAATGTTCAAGTACTCCTAGGACCATTATTCTCTACAAGTCAATCACCTTCTCAAACTCTGATCACATCTAGATCAAACTCTCTTATCACTACTCACTGATTTTTAGACGTGTTTGAAACAAACCTCCAATAGACTCTCCAACAGTCACAAGATCCTTAATAGGATCATTCCACATTATAGATCAACCTTACTCCACCTTTACATTGTACCTACCCTATGCCGACATCATGCTAGGATCATCTTGCTCAAGATCATTTTCCAACTTCCATTCTAACATGTATCCCCATCATTGATTTTATTAACTCTAATTGTATCTTCAAGTTTGATCACATTCTTCAACTTGACTAATTACATATCCTTTAAATTCTAGTCACATATTTCGTATAACATCACCCACTCAATCAAAAACCATCCTTACCACAAGCAAGACTCCACTCTACTTATATGTTAATGTTGCTTAAGGTTACAATCACGCATTATCATCAACTCAAAGACTCCCTCAAATAGTGAACTATGACTGTATCTATTATGGTTCTACAACAAACCTATCTTGACTCTAATCTTGAATAAACCCAACACCATGTAATTAATACTAAATTCTCACAACATAGAAAACCATTCTACACTTTGTTTATCCTACTAAGGATCCCAAGACCAAGTACTTCACTCTTCCATGTCTCCTTACTTGATACAACACTAGACTTGTTAACCATAACCCAACCCTTATCTCTCATGTCATTTACTACAATAAATTGGTAATTAATAACAATTACTAGCAACTCTAGTTTGACAGTCCCTTTAACCCTTTTCTATTGGTGTACCACTTACTTGACATTAATCACAATGTATTCAAGGCTTTCTTCTTCATTATTCCTCAACCAAAGACTTACTCACAACCTCTTATGCAATCACATTTTCATAAATTATTTCTCCTTATAATGTTACTGTAATCCTACATTAACATTGATTATAATATGTTTATAGTTTGATTCTACAGGAAAGAACTTCTAGGGTTTTGTGTCAATATCTTATTCAATCATTAAGATGAAACACAAATAACATATGCAATTAAAGTTTATCACTTTTCTCATAAAAATCAACATTAATTTCTTCAACAGTGAAAAACATAATAATTTTCTTGTTTCAGTTTATCTTCCTAAAAGAAAACATTATGGGTGAGTTCATTTATCCCACATAAGAAAAGGAATCTATATCGATAACTCCTCAACTATAAACCAAAGAATTGTTTGATACTTTCAAATGTCTAGAGTCATAATGTCCATCATAACTTACTATATTTTTGTTCTCTTGTGCTACATGACTCTATTGTTTAGTTATAAACAAACAATTAAAAATAATAATAATAATAATAGACCATCAAATTTGAGATTCTTAGATGTAAATATAATATCATTTGCATGGAGAAAAAATGTAATGATATTTAATTCTCATGTGGAAAAAATAAAAATCCAATAACCAAGATTACATTGTTTGGTCCTATGGATGGATATTTGATTTGATCGATAAAAACTACACTATGTTTTTGTGATGGGCAGTATATGTGAAGATATGAAGGTGACTTGGTAGAAAAATGTTATTTATCAAAATGAAAGCTTGTGCGAGAAGTTCTGGAAGGTGGATTGAAGAGAGAAAAATAGAAATCCAATGGAGAGATAATCACTGGTCTTAATGCCTCAAAATGAGCTTAGCACTCTTGAAAACTGAGGTAATATTTTGTAAACTGAATACAAATTTGAGTTTATAATTACCATTTATAAAGATTTTCTAACCCACTAAAGTTCTCCGACTGTTCATATGTAGTTTTCTATGCCTCCCATATTTTTCAAGGAGTCTAATCCTCAACCAAGAAAACACACAATATGGCAAGCTACCTCTGATTTCACTGGAGGTCAAGAAAATATTTACAAGTAAGTATTTGTCTACATATAAATGAAGGTTTTAAATAATTAATGTGATTTATTTTGTAACTATGTTTAGTTACATTTAATGTGGATCAATTGGAACACAAACATGGGACTTTATATCTTGTATTAGAGTGCTTTACCAATTATATTATTGGCTCTTTTTCTACCAGCACTTAAAGTTCTTATTTCAAGTATGATAGCATATAGTGAGTTAGATTCAAATCTAATACTTTCTATTTGTTGTTAGAATAGTCTATCAACAAAATATTGATCATTTTTTATGAAATCAAATGCTTATTTAAAACACCACCAACATAATCAACTAGATAATTGCCTTGTTTAATCTATAAAATTTTTATAAATACATGTAGTTAACCAATATTTAAAAAATATTTCATGTGGTTTCTGTGGAGCATTACTTTTCAAAAAAATCTTCAATTTGTTTTATTGTTTTCTTTACTACCTAATGTCTTTTTCATAACAACCACTATGTAATTAAGTTTTGGTAAAATTTTGGCTACCATAACAAATATAACATTCACACTTAATCAAAATTTAAATATCTTTGATTTTAGAAATTATATAATACTATAAATTGGTGAAACATTTTCCTTGGATATTATTTGAAGTTCCTAACATTGACGATCAAAAAATTTGAGTATTCTCATGGTTATTGATGCCCTAGGGCCTGATTTCTTGTCTTTGACTAGTAGAAGAGCATGTACAATGGGATTTTCATATTTCTCTGTTGAATAAGAGATCATCTACTATTATGGGGGTTTGAATTGGTCTATCACACTCAATAATATCATTTTCTAAACTAAGGTTTTCCTCAAGCACACAATGTTGTATTCTTTTTGTGTTATGAATGGACAATGTTCCTTGTGATCAGACTTGTAGTGATAGGATAGTTGAGTTTCTTTTTGATTTGTCATTTGATCAATTATTTCATAAGGGTTAGATCTATTTAGAAGGGATGTGAGGATGTTTGGGATGTTCTAAAGATGAAGAGTTGACAAAATCTAAGTGTAACTAGGCCACTATCCAATTATGATGGAATTAGCAAGTTAAAGGATTTGTGTTGATTTATTTGTGTTGCATAATGGATGAGATAAGATGCTATCAGGGGTCATTTATTTGTGTTCTCTTATGTCACTAAAGTCATGTTGACAAAGATCATTTCCTTTATAATTATGATCAATGCCAAATTTACTATCGTGAACCTTGTAAGGAAGGCTAACAGGCTTATTTCTTGATTGATAGTCTCTTTTTGGAACATTCATTACAAAACAATAGAGAATAGGTTTCACAGATGTTTTGAGAGACCATCAAGGATGTTTGAAATTTTATTGTGTTTTGGAAGTTTCTTTTTTTTGAAGAGTTGTCACCTAATTTGTTACTAACAAAGGATATAATACATTTAGGCATGATTTTGCAAGTGTATAATCGTTGATAGATCTATTGTTCTTGAAGGATGCCAAGTGTATTCAAATCATCTATCATTTTATTTTGGTATACCAATGAATTTATTTGATTGTTGTAAATAATTAAAGATCATATTTATTTTTTGGAACCTATGAAACCAAGTGTTCTTGTAGAAGGGAGTTGTAGGATGAAATAGGTGAGTGTTGTTAAAAAAAAGTTCAATTTTGTGACATGATTATGATTTAAAATTGAAATGTATAAAGCTATTGTGAGTTGAATCCTTATCCTTTGCATGAAAATCTATTAAGATAACCAACTGATCTAGGTGCTCGTGACTTTGGATATGTCTCTTTGCCATTTGTATGTTGATCTAGTTTCATCTCACAAAAATCTTCATGTATTGTTACCTCTTGGAAGATTCCACATGCCTAGAATGAGATTTAAGATCAAATCCATTCATTACTATGTATCATGGAAGCATCCACCTACCTTTGCCATCAACATAATAGAAAAACCTTTTTGGTATAATTGGAACATCATTAACGTGTACCCCCTTTTCTATGATGAAAATGTTAATAAATCATGATTTTCTTTCATATATCTTATTGTTCTATATTTGAATTTTATTATTGACCTTACTTTCTTGAGAATAAAAGAGGATATTCTTTGAACGTGTAGATCAAGCCAATGTTCTTTGTTGAAATGAATTAATTAATAGTCCAAATTGTTTGGGTTTGTGAAGTTCCTCTATCAAATCTAGAATATTTTACTTTTATAATTTTGTCTTCATACTTATTTAATTTTTCACTCTTCTTCAATAAATATTTCTACTATCATTACGTGCCATATTGTATTCATTGTCTGATATTGATGTAACTGAAATGCTATGATTTTCATGTTGTCCACATTGTGCTAGATCACTATATTTTACCATTAAATGGTATCATGTGGTTCTTATAACCTTGAATAATTTGGGCATTCTCATTCAATACCATGAATTTATTTTTTCAATTAGTTATTTCTTTGTCAGTTGTCATTGATTTTTTAAAGGCATTTCATGAATATGTTTCCTTGATTAACTATTATGTTTATTCCACATTAATTCTGAATTCATTTAATTGTCATAGATATTATTTTCATCTATAGAGGTTCAAAAGAACTAGATGTGTGTGCATTATTTCTCTACTTGACATGAACCTTGGACTTAAACTTCTTTGATTATTTTCTATTTTGTAAGTGCTTGGATCTTCAATGCGTAACTTGTTTGGTGCTTATAAATTATAAGTTATATATGAATATGAATTATTTTTTGTTCATGCTTCATGAACATATAACTTCTCTAGTATTTATTATTCTCTAGTAGAACCAGTCAATGTCATACTCCCAATGACATGTCTTAGGTAATTTCTTTCCTTTTGTACCTTCCAAAACACTTCAAAATTGTAGTCGAGAAAATTTGTATACCATTAAATAAATAAAGTTTTGTTTATTTGAGTTGGTTTAATAATTACATTTCAAATCACTACTTTAATACCTTTGCATTTAATTATGAATAAGGTGACTTTAGCATTAGAGGATGTGAAACTATTGGTAAGACAACTCACACTTTTGTATATACTACATTGTGAGATTATCATTTTAGACTACCTACTTTTTCTAGATTATCTTTTTATACCATCTATTTTTTCTATTTAAGATGAAAAAGGAGAACTTAATAAAGATGGTTTATGGAGGATTCTTATTGAATATAGGGACATAACCTCTAGGAATTGTTACAACATTCTATATATTAAGATAGTGGCAGGAAGAGGAGAACCCGTCTTTTTGAGATTATCCTCAGGGAAATCTCATCGTTGTTTTTTTCAAAAGAAGCTCATTTTCCAACATAGGTATGTATTTTGTCTACTTGATTATAGGTACTGTGTAAATATATAATCACTATAATTTCTAATTTCATATGTTTATTGCGTTGATCACTTGGTTTTAGGCAATGCAGAAGGTAGCCCTGGGTCAATATCAAAGATCAATAGTGGTCTTTCTCGGGTGATTTTGCTTCCACTATCACATACACACATGGCACTTTTAGGAAGTAAGTTGGGGCAATTAAAAACTCAATTCAAAAGCATGGATGATAGGAGAGCTTAAAAACATAATTTCCAACATGTCTTGGTATGACTATTAGAGATGTCTATATGTTTTTTAAGTAATAGACAATGGCGACCATCACAATTTTGAATCCTATAGGCAAGGGTAATGCCCTAAATAAGAAACCAAATAAGAATAGCTAAAATACCAAAAAAATTGAATCAAAATAGCTAAGAATTTCCCTATTTGAAAACCACCAAGGAGTGTTGGCCACCGATAATTTTATGAATATCTTTATCATATACAACCTTCTCTTGTATATAACAGATGATCAGAGAAGGTATATGCACAGGTGACAACCATGGAAATTTTCTCCAAGAATTACTAAGACATGACCCAACCACAAATGTACCAATGATATGTATTCCAAATCTTACAAAATCATCATTAGTACATTTGGGGTTGGGTAAAACTCCCTGTGATGTTTTAGAAAATCTCTAAGTTTTTCACCTATGCATATACCTTCTCTTAGAAACTCATATATGTAGAGGTAAAGGTTGTACACATTGAGGAAATTCATAAAACTATTGGTGGTCAGAACTCCTTGGTGGTTTTCTAACAAAAGTGTTCATAGTTGTTTTGATTAGCAGTCTTCTAGTTTATTTGTTGTTTTGATTTTTTTACTTGTTAGGGGCATTCTCTTGCCTTTAGGAGTCAAAATTCTAGTGTTCATGATGGTCTATAACCTAGAAAACCCATCCACCTCTAGTATAAATGCAAACTTGCATTGGAAATTATGTATTTTCAGCTTCACCTATTGTCCATGCATATTGATTATGGTTTTATTACCCCCAACTTGCTTCCTCAAAAGTACCATGCATAGGTCATCAGAATTCCAACGTCACATCAAATTTCTAACATAAACTCTGACAAGGATTCCATACTCTTGATGGCATCCTTGTTAGTAGTTTTAATTCTTTCCATTGAAATTCTGATGACAATTGATGCAAAATTTGATGAGGATGCTAGATTCCTGAGGGCATCCTCATCAATAATTACATATTTTTATCTTTGGTATATTGACTTTGTGGCCATCAACATTCTGACAAGGTCATCAAAGAGCTAAGATTTTTTAGTTAGTCCAGGCCTTCACTTCTTAATTTTCTCCTGACATCAATTATTGTCAGACTTTCAGCTACATCACTGGCTAACTATTTTGTTGGAATTCTGAGAGATTCACTTACTGGCAATCTATTCAATGCTCATTTAGAAATTTAATATCTCATTGGTATTCTAAAGGATGGTTTTCAGATAGTGCAATGAATGACCATTAGAAATTGGTCCCAAATGTAGTAGTGTATGTTCCATTTAGGTTTATCAATGTACAAATAACTTTGGAAGATTGAAAAACACAAATTGGCCACAAAACATGTAGAACAAATAGGTCCAACCATGAATCCTTTAGAAAAAAATTAAGAAGAAACAAATCAAGGTACTATACTTGAAAAAGGTTCACTACAAACCTAGGAATACACATAAAAATCACAACATAAAATAAGCTAACTCAAATGATCACTACCAACAAAATACTTAAACTAGAAAGCAAGAACAAAACAAAAAAAAGAAATATTTTTGGGTGATGCAAACTTATAAATGACCCAAGGATGCTCCTACATTGAGATCTCTTGTTGTCCTATTAAATTAATGCCCTCTTCGCAAAGGCTGTCAATTCTCTCCTTAGCCTCATTTTTAAAGCAATTTAAAGAAGTATTTAGTTCCCTTACCACCATTATTGTACCAGTTAAGCCTTGGTCTAATCTTGGCTACTTGAAATTTTCCATTTTGGATCCTTCTCAAGGAGTTTTGGCTTGAAAAAAAAAGGTTTCAATGGAAGCCACATAAGAGGGATTATTTTGAATATTTTATTCCACAACCAATAAGTATTAATTCCATTTTGGATCATTATCAAGGAGTTTTGGCTTGAAAAAAAAGGGTTTCAATGGAAGCCACATTAGAGGGATTATTTTGAATATTTTATTCCACAACTAATAATTATTAATGCAGATTGGTTTCTTGGTATCTATAATCTTTGGTGATTTTTTTATCCACCAATTTGAAGAAAAATCTTCCAAGAATATGTGTTTTGGACCCAATTATCAATAGTAGAGTTGTCTTGGTAAGATCAAGAATTAAATTCTTAATGATGAGGACATTATTAAGAACATATTCACAATCTAGCATTTTTTTATTCAAGGCAACAGATTCAATTTTGGTTTGGATGCAAGTAGTACAATCCTTGTGTGAAATTTTTACAATAATAGAATGGTGATAAAATAGTGAATATGGAACCATTTTCACACAATTACCTCTTAATCCTCTATCAAATTTAATAAAGAATTTATTGGATTAAAATGGTATAATATGATGTATAGTATGTTCTTCCCTTGTATAGTTACACCATGTATACCAAACTTAAGATTATGAATTTTATTACTAGAAAAAGATCCCAAAGGTTGTGCTTGCTAACCATTCTATAACAAAAGAACTTTTCATGCCCTTTCTAAGATAATTTTCTTCCCCTAACTTATCTTGAGGCCCTTCCACCATATTAAAATTGCATACAATGATCCAAGGGATATCCTCTACTTATGATACCCATTTCCATAACTCCACCTTGTCTATCTATTCATTTGGGGCATATGTAGAACAAACGCCAAAGGTAAAATTTTATCTTTCAAGACAACCTATATCACATTATTATAGGGAGAGGAGCCCCACTTAATAATACCATCCATCTACCTAATCCCTGTAAGAATAGTAACTCTACCTCTACCCTTATAATGATTATTAGTGAAGGGAAAATAATATCTCTAAATGCATAAAGATTGATGTCTAGGTGAACATGGATAACTTTGATTTCTTACTATAAAATGATGTGTATGTTTTTATAGAGGTTAAGAAATCTTTTCACAGTGTATTTTTTGATCGAGGATTCCAACCCCCTAACAATATTCTAGTATGTACACTTCAAATTCATGTGGTAGTATCCATTAGGGTTGAAAAGCTCTTGTGGCACTTTGGAAAGGCCTTGGAAATTGTCATCTTTCCAAGTTAAGAGTTTGTATAACCTAGAGGCCTTTATCTCGCTTTCCACCCAAAACAATTTGTTCAACTTTCAAAGGATGTCTATTGATGCCAGAGACTTTGGATTTATCTTTATTTTGGGGGTATCTTTTTTGGATTTGGTCTTCTTTCTATTTTTCCTACCTTTGAGGGATAACTAGCAAGTGATCCAGATTCAAAAGTTCAAGGGAACCATCAAGGGCTTATCCTTAACTATGAAGAAGAGCATTAAATCTATTTTGAAAACATCTAGTGTTAACAAACTAGGGGCTTTGACTTGTGAGGAGGGATAGTCAAGAATGAAAATAAAGGAGAAGTTAAATAAACAATCATTAACATATGAGTGATAAGAATCTCTAATAGCCTCAAGGGATTCTCTATCACCAAAATTAAAATGGGAAAGACCTTCCTCATTTATAACATCAAGGGCTTCATTACTATCTCCTACAAGGGATCCAACCAATTTACTGGAAATATAAGAAATCAACTTGGCACAAATCACCTTCATCTGCATGAGGTAGGGGGTGGAGGTGTTTGATAGTCCCCCTAGGTAGAAAAAAATATGTTTGGATAGATGGAAAATAAAATCCCTTAATTATCCAAAAACATTTAACAATGAATTCTCTATTTTTTCATGCATTTTTAGGCATTGATGTGTTTATGAGGGGAAGGATCAATAATAGAGGATTTTCCTCTATTAATATAATCATAGGAGATCCTTTTTTTCTTCTCATGGAAATATGTTTGTTTGAGATTCTCTTTAATACTCTTATGATTACCAATTACGACATCCTTATGGATATCCTCCTTAGAACTAGTGGTCACATAATATGTAAACGTAAGGTGAGGGTCAAGATGTTTACCTAGATAGTTGAAATCCCAGCTTACATTGTATATTTTTTAAAATTAGGGATAGAGGGTGGAATCTTAGGAAATTTCTTCACAAAGTTCAAGAGGCGAAAGTTAAGAGGCAAACATTTGGATAGGTTATTCTTATAAAACCGGACTAAGAGACAATTTTCTTATTGAAACCAAAATGACTATTAGGGTTAAATATATGTTTCAAACTAGGATAATTCTCCTTTAATGGTTCTATTTATTAAACAGAAATCATGAATTGAGTCCACCCAAAATTTTGACAAGGAAAGAGAGAGTTTGTGATTTATTTTAATAACCAAAGATTTATAGAGATTAATGTAAGGGAAGATATAATGAAGAAATATTACATCCATATGTGGTAAATAGATACAATTTCTTCCATCTTGATATCCCTGTGAATAGAGTTAATATCTTTAGGGATCAAATTCCAAGGATAGGACTATACATTTTTTTTATTGTAACTCATCTAAGGCTTGAGAGGGAAATCACTTCATCCCTTCTAGCCTTAGTCAACCATTAAATAACCTTAAATATGTAAGAGCCAATGGTGAAAATTTTAATTTAACTAATTCTCTTTGTGATTATTGGCTTCATACTAAAACCCTAATTTGATGGTCCATACTTGATGCATCCAATCATTCATAAAAACATGTGAGGGTAACTTGACAACATCTCGAGCCACCAAGAAAATAAAAATGCCTTGAACCCTTTTTTGTTTATAGTGCAACACCATTTTTAATTAGGTTCAACAACAAGGGGCATACCAAGGTCCTTACCTCTAGATTTGTCAATGTTTCTCATTATAAAAGTGTGCATAAATTCCACATCATCTAGAACCCTAGGTTGGCCATATACCATGTTTTGGATAGACCTTATGTCTGCATTCATTATTTTTGGATGAGATAGTCTTTCATCATCCATAAAATGCAATAAATAATTAATTAATAGGAGCTAGAGAGGATGACCTCCCTGAGAGTGATCGAGAGACCAAAGACACAAGAAGGAGGCCTTACAAATAAAAAATTTAGAGCATGATATGAGCAAGGAAAAGACTAAATATTCAATTTGATAGATAATTTTTCACATCATCTTTATATAAATATTGTACACCCAATAGTACCTTTTTCTTTCTTTCCAAATCATTGTCTCTATGGGAAAAAACAAGACTCTTGTTTGATATCATTAGTTTTAGACGTAAACCAACCAACTCTTATTTTTCCTAAAAAATTGTTATAATATTTTAGAGACACCATGATCTTCCCATAGATCGATGACTTGAGGTCCAAACACTCTATGTAGCTTATTAAACATCTATTCCTGAGGATGAAGGCCTCTTTACGTCAAATATAAGGGATAAAGTCCAATAGAAAGCTTAGATAACATTATTTTCTAAACCTTATGGTTGAAATCTATAATAATTGATGTTTTTAAATGTATTATTTTTTAGTAATAGTTTATCAAGCATAGTAATCAGAACAAAAATGATTTCATTAGTTTATCAAGCATCTTAGACAATATAATAATAACTAACAAAATTCAAACATTAGAACTATTGAATTCTAATATTGAGAGAAATCTTTCTACTTTATTAGCCTCTATTAATTAATGTTCAAATATAAAATCTAGGCGAAGGGGTGCAACTACTACCCATGTTCCAAAGGTTGTTGAATTCTTACACAACCGAACCAAGAATTACTAGCACTCCTTGCTTACACAACGACCCAATTAATGACTTTAAGGAAACCACCAAAATTATAATTAAAATCCCATCAATTAATTTCAAATTTACCAATAGTTTCTCACTTATTCCTTGTGTATTTAATATTTGTAGACTTTAATTGGAGAAATTGTGAGACTTTATTAATGTCTTTGGTGCATGAATACTAGGATATTTGTGCATAATTAATGGTCCAAATTGTTGTTAAAGGAAAATGTGTTAGTTCTTAAAGGAATATATTTGAGGTGGTTGGAGTCCATGGATGTTGTGGTGTCTTAAAAGTAGGTAGTGAGTAATACCTTGAAATGATCACTCTTTGACTTTCGTGTGCATAACAAATCCCACCATATTTGTCATTACTACCCTAAAGACAAAACAATAGGTATAAGCAATTGAGTTTAATAGAAAGAAAAAACTATCAAAATCTGATGCATGATTTAGAATCTGGAGATACATGGAATTAGCTATATTTATTACTAATACTCCAATCATAATACCAAACCCTAAAATTCTAATACCTCTTCCAAATAAAAATCTATACTTCTAATATAAATAAATAGTTTTATTCAAGTCCATAACCACAACAACAAAAACTCCTCCCATATTTACATTGAACGTGTTCTTATTTAAAAGGAAGACTTTGGCTTGAACAATGAATGATGTGTAAGGATACAAGACCAATGAAAATCTCAACCATTCATCTCCACCAACCAAAAGTTTTATTTTTTCCTTGTGGCATTTTCCCTTTCTTCTTTTCTAATCATTTATTTTTCTTGCACCATCTAACAATCGACACAAATCATTTGAATAAATTAATAAAAACAATTTTTTTTTCCATTGTTAAAGAGGGAGGTGGTATATTTTAATTTTTTTTTCAATCGGTAATATGTAATTTTATTAATTCCTAAAAGAAAGTACATCAACTTTTACATTCAAGTCCATATACATGCAAAATTCTATCTATCTATCATACTACTCCATCACCATTTTCTACAACTATATTAGACTAGCTTCATATGTATTCCTCTTGCTACAGGGTTGTCAACTTTTAGGACACATACACCTGAACCTACTATCATTTACATGCTTTCAAAACCGTGCATGAACATGAATACAAAATACCATTACATTTTGTATGCCAAATTTAACAAGGCTTCATGCCCATTCATCCAATTAATCGTTATTCACTTATGGGATCTCCATCAAAAAAAGTGTTTGTTTCATATTCTTGGCCACCTCCCCCAAGTTCTTCATCATTCTAGCGATGCATGGGTAAGATGCCAAAAGCCATTCAGCCAAAACCACAAGTGCTACCTATCATCATCAAAAATTTGTTACATACCAACAAAAATTTTGTTATACCCAAAAAAACTTCTCCCCCCACTCCTCAATTATGCTTCACATTCCTATCAACACCTCTACCACATCGATTTTGCCTCCCATGAGGCACATTTAGGGCTAAAGCCACGTCTTGATCAAGCCTTTCCTGCCTCTTCACCCTTTGTCATCCCTTTGTTGGATTCCTATACATAAGTGGTTTCTCCGCTTTTTCTCTCCAATACCACATAAATAGAACTGTCCTAAAGCATTATTCCTTGTCATCATCCTCAAAATATTCACTTAAAATTGCTCCATCCCCAAGAGTGGCCCATTATAGAATGTGATTGAGCTCACCCAACATATCATCTTCAAATAGAGCTCTAGTATTCCTAACCACTTCAAATGTGCTTTCCCTAATTTCCAAACTCCAAGTCACAAATACAAAGATGATGTCAGGGTTTGACTTGCATTTGATCTTCCTCTCCTAGGTATCCAAACCCACAACAATAATCATTGTTCCAATCATCTCCTCTATTTTTTCTCTCCAATAGTCCTTCAACCCTCTCCTTGCTGGTGAGTCCTTTGAAGGATTTAAGTTGTTTGTTTGAATCAACATTGAATGTTTCCTTCATTGATCCAACCATAAACAAACTACTCAGTGAAACATAACACCTTACTTCGCATAATGCCTTCTCACTGTTTACAACCTTGTAATTTGAAACATATTTGATGTTCCCTATAAATAATTATGAGTCATTAAATATTACCAAACAAGCTATCCATGCTTGTGTAAACTACCTCACTCATGATGATTTGAATATACCAAGTCTACAAATGGCCCATTTTCAGTGCCTCCAATTAATTTTCAATACCCTACAATGTGCACATTATCCATACCCATCATACTCCCTAATCTCACTGCTAAAAAGGTTGTATGTGCCTTTTCTTGATTATTAGACCTATCATGTATCCTTTTAGCTATCATTGTCATTAATTCACCCTTGGAATCTCTAACTATAGCCCCAACATATGAAACCCCTGAATCTTCTTTAGAAGAACCATCAAAGTTTATCTTTATCTAACCTAGTTCGAGTGGGAGCCAAATCACATCATCCCAGCAAGTTTTTTTGTTTTAGGGGTATGCTCCCATCATTTTTATACCTTATCTTGATCCTCAACCATTGTTTATGAACTTGACTATCCTAGGAGGAAAATATAGTATTAGAAATCATGTTATTCATGACATAGCTCATTACTTCCTCAATGGATGAATTGATCCTATGAAAATCCTCTCTTCTATCTCTGAAGAATCCTAGAAAAATTGCCTATTGCATTCCTCCCATATCTCCTATATTATTAGAGATGGAAAAATTATCCATAATTTAGATAGAGTTGATTTCTGATTATAAACTAGTTATCCCTTAAATATATCCATCAATGAATTATGCAAGGGACCAATAAGATTTAGTTTCATCCTAATCATATTCCAACACTTCTGAGCCAATTCACATTGGACTAAAAGATGATCCATCTCCTCCACCACATTCCTACACAACATACACATAGTCAGACCAACAAAACCATACTTCTTTCTTCTTTCACCTATTAAAAAAGCTTTCTTTGAATTGCTAACCATACAAAATCACTAGCTTTTTGTAGACATTTTGTTGGTCTTATTTTCACTTCAGGTTTATCTGAATATATCTCTAAGTGAATGTTCGAGGTTCCTTTGGTGAGAATTAGGGTTTGGTGTTTTTAATTTTTGTTAACCCTAGAATAACCCTAATTTATGTTTCACTAAGTGTTTCCCTAGAAAGCCTTTGGTATACATTTGCATAGTATGCCTTTTCAAAAAGAGAGTGTGTCAGAAAATCTTTTAAAATACCCTTTTATTACTTCCCAGGTACCTTTTAAAAAAATTATTATATTGCTTAATGTTTTCTAAGTCTCCAAAATGATTCCTTAACCTAATTTTCCATTTTAATTTTCTACGAGTTTTATGTTTTTATTTGAAAAAAGTGAATCAAGTAACAATAACCCTTGATCTTCTCAAGATCAAGGGTTGTCACTTTGTTGCCATAAGAAATCACATGTTACTTATCGCTAGAAACATAGTGACCAAGCCCGTGGGACCCAATCAATAAAGGAATAAGATTTAAAGCATGAAGTCCACACATTAGATTCTATCATAATCAACGGTGGTCTCTTTGATGCCATGGGAAATCGTAAAATTTTTATTCTTGGTGACATAGCGACCTCCCGCCACGTGGATTTGTGGCAGGACCAACCCCTAAAGATGATGTCATAAATTTCCATATCATTAACTACTTGTTAGGCTATTAGGATGTCAGATAACCTAGGAGATTCACATTGAAGGAAATGTAATGTTCATCCACACCATCAAATCTTCCCAAGATCAACAGTGGTCGCTTTATCACCATGGAAAGTTGCATGAACTTTATCCTTGGTGACATAGTGACCAAAAGGAAATACCATGGGCTCACTCTATTTATAATGAATTTTTCATTTGATTTCTAGTGCCTGATGCAAGGATCATCAATGATGGTCACTATGTCAACAACGAGAGTTGCTCATTTTTTACCCTTGGCAACATAGTGAGAGCATGACACATGTCCATAGACACAAGTGGTCTAATGTAAGTCACCAGTGGTGAAAGAAGAAGCTGATGTGGAAGGATTCAATTGGATTGACCACCAACTTGGAAGGTTGAAGCCGAATCATTAAAGATTTTATTCCTTAATCATCAAATTTTCCAAAAATCGATAGCTTGTTTTCAAAATTGAAAGATGGTGACACTCTATTTCTCTATGATCCATTTATGAGAGTTAAAACTCCCTGTGTGAAGTAAAACTAGCAAAATAGTGTAGGCAGTAGAGATTTTCTTCATTGCAAATGATTTTTTGATGTTTTGAGAGCCAAGAACTTGTTGAAGAGCTATTTTCCTTGTTTGGTTAAATAGTGAAGAATTTTCTATACCAACGATTCACTGTAGAATTCAGAAAGAAGACAACAGAGAGCCAAGTAAGTATCTCAATCCGTATATCATTCAAGGAATTTTGTTTTCGCTTAATTATTAGCAAAAATGCCTCCAAAGAAGGGTTTTTCAGGAAAAATAGAGTATGCTAGTAGGAATATACATGATGATTTTCTTGAACAATTGAGTGAATCCATGAATGAATTAGCCCAAATGAGAAAATCAATTCCTATAAACCCTAGGCTCCAAATTTTTGATGGTCTATATGATAAGGGGAATTGGACTACGGATGCCATTACCTCTAAAATAGGGCTCTAATTGTTCAAGAAATGGTTCTAAGAGAGGAAATTGTTTGCTTCCCAAGGGAATATTTGGAACTTTGATTTACGAAAGCTAGTAGTCCCTGGGGTTTTCATGGATTCAGACCTTCTCATAGTTATAGCCCTAAAGTATGACCTAGTAGCTAGGATAGTGAGGAGAGTAGATGGGAAGTGTCTAATAAAAATACTGCAGAAGAGATTCAAGAGATTTTGGGTTGGAGCTAACCATAGACTACCATGAGATTATTGACTTTTAGGGATTGGAAAAAGAATATTTATCTTGAAAGGATCAAGTCAAACAAGGTACATTGAGAGGACACTTGGCTATAATTGGAAACTTGACCTTTGCTACAACATCAACTAAAGAGCCTTTTAAGAAGCATGTTTTCAATACTAGGGCCATTGATATTTACATGACTTTATGTAGGGTTTTTGGCAAAGATGAACAAGATTTTATGCCAATAAAGTTCATGTATATGATGACGCACATCTCTTCTTTTGGTGTGGATATCATCTTTGATTTTGCATCTTATTTAGCAGAGGAAATTCACATAGGACTGATTGGAATTGCAAATAGCAAAGTTAAGAAAACATTTGGCCATTATTCATTGTTGATGCATATGTTCTTGTTTAAAGGGGTTACTTACTTTGAAAAATAAATGGTATTAAATAGAGAGTATGAGGGAGAAGCTCTGCCAGTCCAATTATGGAGTGCAAATATGACCTAGGATGTAGAAGAGGCCAACTTTGTGAGATTTAATAGATACTTCGCATCTAGGTTGAGGAGCCTTATATTAAGGGACAATCCTGGAATACCTAAGGCGTTGCTGGATTTTATTAGGTCTATGGACAACCCTGCTGGTTTTAAGGTGTCCCACAATTGGGCAGATATCATACCCTACCCTATGTCTACAATTTTTAGAGTTTATGGATTCCAAGGGACTCCTCGTGTACTTCCTTAACAAATACCTCTAAAGGTGGGAATAGCTGAAATGTTATGGTAGATAGGTGGATTAGAGGAAGCACAATTGACTAGTTGGTCTAGGGCCTCAATTTTCCCATCTTGCACAGTTGCTCACTAGTTCATTATCACCAAGGGTGGTTGGTTGTTTTTGTATAAATTTTTAGATCAGTATAAAATGGTTGTCTCCCATGAGTATTTCAATGACAGTGAAAGATTTTTTGATATTTTCAGATGGATGGTTAAAATGGTGCCAAGTATCATCAACCCTACTTCCCTGAAGACATAATAATAAATTAATTATCTCTTCAAGAGCAAGAGATCAAGAAGGAGAAGTGAAGAGTTTATTCTGCGGTTCTAGAATTTATTAATTATTTTGATAAAGACTATAAGCCTCTAAAGGATGCCAAGATAGAGGCAGATAAAATAAATAAATTGATGATTACTTTTCCTGAGATTATGGAAGCTATGAACGAAAATAAATTATTCTTTATTAATTCTTATCCTGATAAGGCCCAAGAGGTCATGAGAAAATTTTCTTTTCCCCCTACAATAGGATCAGAGCAGCTAGTTATTCAAAGAAGACCTAGCTAGAATATTATTCAGAATAAGAGGCCTACAATTGACAAAGGGAAACAGATAGTTAGGTCAACTAGTACTGTTATGGACAAGAGGCCTGATGTGCCAATGTCTAAGAGGCAGAAGATGGAAGAAAAACGCATGCCCCAAATAGAGGAGTACTCACCCACTTAGTCCCCATTGCATATAGGAGATGAATAGCTCACTAAGGAGCAAATGGAGCAATTGGGATCCCAAGGGGGAGTCTTTATTACTGTTATAGAACTAGAAGAAGGGAATCCTCAGGAACCTCCCATGCCAAGCCTTGAATTAACTATTGTTGATTACATAGGAAGGGAGTTGGACCGTGTTGTAGAAAAAGCTAGTCATTAATTTATTTTGGATGACAGGTTTATTAAATCATGGGCTTTTTATCAATTTGCATGGAGGACCAATATTGAATTGTTTGAAGAAAGATGTAATAAGATGAAAACAGAGCATCCTGAGATGGAAGAGGTAGCTCTACAAAATCAAATAAAAGAGGAAATGATGCAAGAGTTTAAGAGCTTGACCCTTGAAGAGGGAAGAAAAATGATAAAATCATCCAAGGTCGTGCTTCTGCCAAATTGGGACATTGTTGATGCAATGGTTTTTAATTCGATTACCAAGAAATTAAATGCAAATGAAAAGGTGAAAAAAGAGCTGAAAGGTGCCAAGTTTAGTGAAGATCATGTTGCATTAGTGATCTAGTCAATGAGGAAGGGATCCACAGCTAGCTCCTCTTAGCCTAATGATACCAATTTGATTGGAATTTTAATTGTAAAAAGGGCTGAGGATACTCCAAGTGAAGAGGCTACAGAGCTAAATGTTGGAACAACCAACCTCACCCTAGCTACAACCTTGAGGGAGAAAAGAGAAAGATTAGAGTTGCAGGAAAAATATGAAAAAGTTATGGCTGCTTATAATAAAGAAGTACAAAAGAGGATAGAACTTGAGAATAAGTTGTTGGGGCACCAAGGATAGTCCAACAGGCCAAGAATCACTTATCCTCATCCACCAGTTGAGCCTTTTAAATCCACTTCTCTTATAGAAATTCCAAACACAACATAGAGACCTTAGTATTATACTGTAGAGGATTTTGAAGAAGAAAAGAGTAAATTGTGGGCATTGCATGTGGAATTAGATATCCAATATGAGGGTTGATTAAGGAAAGCTATTGTGTATTTGGTTGATAAAATTGGTTGGCCAACATTATATGAGAAATTGGATAAAATAATAAACATATGGGATGAGCTGAAAGGAAGTGATGATGTCCTAAAGCCAATTATCAATAAATGGAATAGAAGGGACAAATATGTCACCTTGCTATGTTTTTCAGTCATCAGTTTATCCTGTGAGTATATAGAAAAAGCTTATGACTTGACTAATGATCTCTTTGAGTTTGATGATAAAATAATTGCATTACAAAGGAGAATCATAAATTATATTGACAAATATAAGAGTAGAAACTTTGAACTCTTCCCACATGTCCTAGATAAAAATGATAAGTTGAACAACAAAGAGGAATGGGGCCAGGAATTGGATGACCTATTATGCCTTAGGATGAATAGGGTCATAAATGAGAAGGGAAATGCATGGTAGGCAAATACAACTAAAGAAGTTGTAAAAGTGCAAATATTTTATCATTCATTAAGAGAGGACTTTATTGAAATTGATAAATTAGGAGAATATGTAATGAAGAAATAGCATGGGATTTTGAATTTTAATTGGCCAGATGATACACTTTTTAACAAGTGGATGGCAGATTTTTTTTCATGCAAAGTAGTTGGAGCTTGATGAAATTGATGATGATGAAATGGAACTAGATTAATTGCAAATAATTAACACATCAATAAAAGTAGAAGAATACAAAGGAACACAACAACTACAGAGACAAATACAGGTGTTCAAACTAATGACTTGGCAATAGGACAATCAAATTTAACTGTCAATTTGTCAATGCATGATGATGTAGATGGAGAACCTCGAGTTGAATTAAGTCTAAAAACATTAGAGCCAGGTCCATCACAAGTGAGTCCATTGATTATGCCCTCTAAGGAATGACAACGACAACATAGTCAATCATGAACTCCTTAGCAACAAAGAAGTGCAACCGAAGTGATCCCATAGAAGAATATTCATGATGAAAAACATTATGTTGCACTAATTTTTTTCTTTTATGATAGCAACTTTTGTAAGTATCTTTCTGTCTTAAGGACAATTGTCAGTACTCTTTGGGCCTGAAGCTTTTTGCATCTCACACTATATAAGTGAGATTCCAAAGCTAGAGAAAAGGTCTAAACCATTGTATAACTTTTAATTTATCTAGTTTTATTTGGTTCAGTTCTTGATGCAACTTTTATGATGTATTTTCTCTACAAATTTGAAGATACATTAGTTTTGAAGGATCATATTGTCTGGTCTTAAGTGTTTTGAGTACTATTTCAATGTTATATAATTTTCAAAGAGAATTAATACCAAGATTAATCACCACCATATATTTTATCTCTTAATCTTGTCTCCATTTTACTGTCTGGTTATTTTGAGGATGTATGGGCAAATCCTTTCTCAATTGAATGCAACTAGGATAGGTTGTATATCAATTCACTATTGCTTTTAATTCAATGGATTAAGTAAATGCTTTGGTGAATATGATAGGATCTCTAGGCAGTAAGAAGGATTTGTGTAAGAATGAGTTCTAGAGAGAATTGTTGATAATATTGATTGTAATGCAATCGATTAGGTCAGAATAGTTGGGTAGACTCTAAATCCCAATGGATGAGGCACTGATCAATTCTTCCAGTTAGCATATGAAGATACTATGGATACGCATCAAGCAAAATCCTAAAATCAAATTTAATTTTACTTTAAATGTATGAAGAATATCATAGTTGGTCAATATTTGTTTGCATTTAATCTCTGTATTTTAGATAGTTGTTGCTACCCATAATTACTTGTAAATCTAAGAAGAATTATGACCAATCTATTGTAGGGGATAAATATTGTAATTAATGGTCATTGAATGAATGAAATTTGAAGAGAGTATCAAGCTTTGATCTTCTATCCCTCAAGTGCACTCACCTTGGTTTTGTAGAACCAAAAGAGTAGAATTTATTTATGGTCTTGTTGAAGTTGGGTTCAGATTTGAAGACTATCTAGCTGATCATAGGAAGTAGCTAATCCTCGGGTTATTTTGATCTTCATCATCTTGGTATCAAGTATTTTGTTGCTTGGTATTATAAAAAACCAACACATTCCTTATCCCAACACAATCTACATGGACAATGGTCATTAACATCTTCCTTTGCAAGCAATTGATGCCCCTATTCAACACAATAATTTCCACTTTTATCAGCATGCCAAATTACTTTATCTTTCTCCTTAGATAAGGACATTGATCTCTCAGCAATAGTTTCCACCATCATCTCTCAAAGATCCTCGTTGAGGCCAATAGAAGACACACCCTCCAACACCATTGTTTCCCCATAGGATAAGAGCACAACTCCAAGTAGTCTATCACCATATTGCCCCAAATATTTTTCTTGCTTAGCATTATATTTTGAATATTGTTTCTCTTAGAGATATTCGGCCATCCATTCCAATAATCATCCCAAAAAGAGGCATCACAACCATCCCCAATCTACCATGTAAGGTGATTGCTCACTACGGGCCTGCATTCAAGAGTAAAATTCCATATTGTAGATCCTTTAGGGGGGTCATGAAGAATAAAAAAATCTATTATCATCCACCGAATCCAAGTATTTATCTTTTAGGATTCATGCCCATAACTGTGAGAAGTTTACATATATGTCCCACATCAATTTGGCTCCTAAGGCTTCATTTCTTAAATGCCAATTCCAAAGACTAGCAACTCCATTATTTTTAGTCTTAAAGATAGAGCCCCACACTACTAGTGATATTTTTTCTTCCTCTTGCACTCCATTGCAAAAGAACTTTCATATTCATTGTTCAACATATCTCAAATCTTTAATTGGTATTTTTAAGAAACTCATAGAAAATATAGTTCATAGCATGAATTACAAACTATAACATAAGAATACATCCTGAATATGTAAGCCACTAACCTTTTCATCTTTCCATTCTTTTCACACAACTATCAATCAAATCCTTTCAAAGGTTGACTTTATTGGCTCCACCAAACAACATAATCCCCAAATATTTGTTAGGGAGAGAGCTCACCTGCATACCAAGAATTCTGCAAATGTACTCTTGCACAGGAAGGGAAGTATTAAAAATGTAAATCTCTGAGCTTTCCTAGTTGATGAACTACCTTGAAGAATTATTGTAGGCATCCAAGGTGGATTTAATAATTCTGGCCCCTTGAACTAAAGCCTCCCCCATTAAATAAGTACCATCTACAAATTATAGACGAGTCACTAAATCTATGCCTCTTGCCACCTTGATCTCTTTCCAAGATCTATTACTACCTTCTCTTTTGATAGCTCTCCCTAGAGCTTCAACAAAAATAATAAATAATAAAGGGGATAGTGGATCACCATGTCTAAAACTCATTATTATTTCAAAAAAAATGGGGGATTGTCATTGACTAAAATGGAAAAATGAGGTGACAAGATACAATTGTAACCCATTCACACCACAAATTGTCAAAGCCAAATCTCTTTAAAAGAAACATTACAAAATTTGTATTAACATTATCATAGGCTTTCTTTATATTTAATTTGATCATCATCCATGCCTCTTTATCCATCCTTGTACAATGTATAGCTTCATGTAACACTATGATTCCTTCATAGATGGATCTACTTGGAGAGAAATAGCTCTACTCTACCGAGATGATTAAAGATAACACTTGTTCCAACATGTTTGCAATAACTTTAGCTATCACCTTATGAAAAGTATTGTAGAGAGTGATCGGCTTGAAATCATCAAAATATTCTATTGGAACCTTCTTAGGGATCAAAGATAATAAAGTATTATTAAAGTCCTTGAAAATAAAGCCACCTTGTCTAGATTCTTCCACCACCTCACAAAGATCTTTTCCAATGATATGTCAAGCATTTGAAAAAATAATGTTGCCAATTCATCAGGCCCCAGGGCCTTGTCACTTCCAAGACTAAAGAGAGCATGTTTAACCTCTTTTAATGAGATTATATTTATTAGAAATTTATTTTGATCCCTTGAAATAACCCTTGGAATAAGCTCTAGGAAAGAATTGTCTATATTACAATTCTCAATTTTCTTTAAAAAAATAGAGGAGAAGTATCTAATAGCTTCACCATTAATATAATTAGGCTCAATCAAAACATTTCCTTCTTGATCCTTAATTGAGAAAATTTTGTTTAGAGAATGTCTTCCTTTAACTGAATTATGGAAAAAATAAAATTTGTCCCCCTCACATAGCCACAATTCTCTAGATTTTTGTCTCCAAAAAATCCCTTCATGATTTAATACCTCATTATAAGCACATTTGAACTCCTATTGATTAATAACAAAATCATCTAGGCCTCCCTTTCTGATTTTTTTCATTTAGATTTTCTAGTTCAAACTCCAATTTAAAATTTTGGTCGAAAATATTTTGAAACACCTCCTTATTCCATACTTCTAATTTCCCTTTTAAGTGTTGGAGCTTTAAAAAGAAGAAGATAAAAGCAAGATTTCTAGAGCAGTTTGGGGTTGTATCCCATCATACCTTTATGAGATCCATAAAATTCTTTTCTTGAAGCTGCATCTTTTCAAATCAAAAGGGAGCACACTGTAGTGCAGCATCATCAAGAATCCTTAAACATAGAGGAAAATGGTCTGACACAATTATGGGCAAGATCTCTACTTGATAGATCCAATTTGTATCAGTCTAATCACCCCCAAAAAAAATCTATTTAGCTTCTCATCTATATTATAAAACCCCAATCTTCTAATTGTCCATGTGAACTCCCTATTTTTCATAATCACATGATGAAGATCATTTAAAGAAACAAAATCTACAGAGTCTTTTTGGCTTTGACTTATTCACCCTTTCCCACCCAATTTTTCAGCTCGGCAGAGGATTGCATTGAAATCAACTCCAAGCACTATTCATCTCTCTTTGATATTATTTACTTTCAAACATATAAAATTCACAATTGTTTTATTAAGGCTTGATTGCAAGAACTATAAACATTTATGGCATAAATTTTCATCCTTAGCTAAAATGAGGTAACTTCCACCAACTTTTAGTTATAGCCCAAGTCAACTAGATCAACTTTCATCACAACATCATTCCATAAAATACCCATTCCCCTAGAATCCTCATCTACATCCAAAAAAAGACACCCCCACTTACCAAACTTCCTCACAAACTACAATTTACCATCACCTCTCAACTTTGTTTCCTGGAAAAAGATCAAATTTGGTTGAGTTTGATCAAGACACCACTTGACCAAATGTCTTTTTTCAAGGGCATTTCAACCCATAACATTCCATAAAAGGAGCTTCATTATCTCCTTGAAGAGGTCTAGCCCCTTCTTGATCTTAGTAGTTTTGTCTGGTCTATTGCACTACCAACAACTACAAGTTTAACCTTGACTGATTTAGGACCTCTCTTCTTATTCTCCTTGACATTGGGTTTCTAAATCTATAAAGGGGTCTAACTTATAATCCTTCCCTCCAACATCTAGCTGGTGTTGTAATCCAAATTCCTCTTGCCCCTCCCCCTCCTATTGAGATTCATAGTATAATTTAGTATTCATGTTGTTACTACCACTATCCCTAAGACCATCCTATAGAGTTATCCAAGTTTCTTATTGGTGATATCTGGATATCCTTAAATTCTTCATGGGTCTCATTATCATCTTCCATAGGGGATTGATTCTAAAATTTCAACCCAAAAAATCCTCCTTTGTTTGATCTAGCTTACTCCCTCTATCTATATTAGTTGTCATATTTTTCTGGGGTGATCATACTATCATCCAAAGAGTCCAAAATAATAAGAGATAGCCCAATATTTCTAGACCATTCATTCTCCACCATCCCACCTTAATTTAATGCCTCCCTAAGCTAAGAAATGTGTTTCCTTCACAATCTCTATTGATTTAAGGCTATCATTGGTCTTAGACTGAGAGACCACACCAACTTCCCCTACTCCATCTTGATCTTCAAGATCACACTCAACCCTATCCCCACATAGAAACTTCAATACACCTATATAATCTAGATTATAGATCATTTCTTCCTCATATTGGATAGACCAAGAAGGAGTAGAGTCAAGAAGTTTTTATGTTTTCTTTATTAACTCAAAATTTATGTTTGCATCTAGACCTTTACCTTTATCACTACCATTTTTTGAGGTTAGATAATTATCAATACAATACACTTCTATCTTTAACCTCCATTCATCATTTGTCAAGCCTAAGAAAACATAGTCTGGTATCTGGTAATAGTCTTGTATTTTAACTAGCACCTTAGACTATAAACAAAATTCTTTAGTATCAACTACCTCCTCAAACTGTAATTAAGAGCTCTAAATATTACTAATAGCCTTAAGAGTTTACTCATCCTTATAGTCCCATGGAAAACTCTTTGACATCAACCATATAGAAATTTCCTTAACTTCTTCATTATTCAAATTAAAATTATGCCTCTAGTCACACACATAAATACCTTTCCCATTGAGCATAAATGGACCCCCCCATTAAAGATCCAATCCTATCCATTTTTGAAGGACATATCACCATAAGAAATTTAGTGGTAAGAGTTTTGAGCTCTAAATATTTGCCCCCAAAGCTCATCAATCCATCGCTTTAACTTTGTTATCGATGGCCAAGGCCCTAATCATTTCATAAAAAAATTCCTCTCTTGCAAATGATTTATGCACTCTAGTCAATGAGGGTTATCAATCAATAGAGAGGAAACCCTAAAATGATCTATATTACAAACCTTCTTGTTGGATTCTAGAATAGAAACTGCTATTTTATTGGTCTCAAGATTCATGCCACCCTCTTTAAGATGCCAAAACTTCTTTTCAATTTGTTTGAAGTTGAAGTTCTTTGGTAGCTAAAACATCTTGTGTTAGTTGTGAGAGAAAGAGTCAAATTTCTCCCTGCTCCCATCATTCCTCTTGGCAACTGGAAACCTCTAACATTTTTTTAGGAAGGGTTCAAAAGAGGGTGTGCCAAAAGCTTAGACTTGGTATCCTCTGAAGCCCTGACGACTTAGTCTCTTCCTCCACTTTCAATTTGAGTAAAGCCCCCATTTTTCGATGCATTTGACGAGTGGGCCTCATTGCCTTGATTACTTCATTAAGAATTGTTGTTGAAACCACTAAAAAATGTCATTGTAAAGGAGGGTGCCATGGCCATTGTCATTCTCTATAGTCGTTTCTGCTCTCCATTCCTTCCCAAAGAAGAACCAATGTTACCAAGGTATGGTATATTTTTTAAAGTTATCAACAATAGACATTTGGATAACTTAATAAAATGGATTAAGAGGTCCAATTTTCATTTTTAAATAACATGTTTAAAATAATTAAATTATTACAAAAAAATCAATATAATATATTATTTACTTTTGAATAAATAATATATTTTTTTAAATTAAAAGAAATTGAAACTGAAATTAGATTATGTATTTTTATCAGTGATTAATTATTTGTATATTGATAATAAAAAGTTGTGTTACATAGTCCTTACAAGAAACCATATTTTCTAGTCCATCTGTCTAGAATGAAATCACATTTCAACCTTACCCTAACACCTACTTTCATTAATCAATGTCATCTACAACATATGCAAAAATAGTCCATTCTTACAAAATTTACACATCTATATAGTATATCTACTTTACAATGTCCTAATACATCCCAATCTATTTGAAAGTAAAACTAAATTAGATATTCACTATTAATTTGCACCAAAGAGCCTAAAACAAAAAGCAAATACATATTAGAGATTAAATGAAGCTACCTCCCAATTTATCATAAAGGTGAACCTTCTACTTGTGATTTTTTTCCTCCAAAGTTGATCCCTCTAGAATGATAATACCTTCCTTTGAATTCTTCTTAGTCTTCCTTACATGACTATGAGGTAACCCATTTTCCTTCTTCTCACACTCTTTCTCTTGCATATAAACTTTGAAATCTCCCACTCATCATGATCTTTATTAATCCTAATTTATTGCCTTGTAGCAACACTCCAAACTAAAAAGGGGCAATAACACCCTTTGAACCCATCCACTTATCCCTAATCTCCGCTCTCTACCCATAAACCCAATCCTGGCTCAGCTACTGTTAGCACAAGAATCAAGTCACCCACCCATTCCAATTTGAATATTTCCCTCACCACATAAATATCTTTTTCCTCTAGCCTTAATTATACAGTCCACATGAATAGAACTGAATAACTGTTCATGTTGATTTGATTGTGGTGCTTCGTTACCATAATCTCTCTCTCTCTCTCTCTCTCTCTCTCTCTCTCTCTCTCTCTCTCTCTCTCTCTCTCTCTCTCTCTCTCTCTCTCTCTCTCTCTCTCTCTCTCTCTCTCTCTCTCTCTCTCTCTCTCTCTCTCTCTCTCCCCCATCAAAAACAAAATATCAAAAATATGCATGAATTTTGGCTCCTTGTAATGAAAATACCCTTCATCCTCCTTTGAGAAATATTTGGTAAAAGGATCATTGTTACTTCAGAATTTTTAGGAAGAAATTTGCCTCCATTTCAATCTCTCTCTCTCTCTCTCTCTCTCTCTCTCTCCCCCCCCCCCCCCCCCGCCCCCCTCCATCAACAACAAAATATCAAAAATATGCATGAATTTTGGCTCCTTGTAATGAAAATACCCTTCATCCTCCTTTGAGAAATATTTTGATAAAAGGATCATTGTTACTTCACAATTTTTAGGGAGAAATTTGCCTCCATTTCAACCCAAGTTCCACCAAATTCTCCTCACGTGTCTCCATTCTCTTCAAACATTTGTAGAAAAACATTTGAAGCTTTTGCCATTCATCAAAAGCTTAACTGAAAATCCTAGATACTCTCATCTAATTATCATTCTCTCTACATGTCACATCTTGCATTAGGATTTCCTCACATGCATCTTAAATATAATTGTCCTTCTCTAATGCCAACTTATACACTACATTGTTA